>JAREIK010010716.1:0-14953 GCA_029783825.1 Sapria himalayana | reverse complement strand
AAATAGGATGATTGATAGATAGATATATAGATAGATAGACAATAAATATACAAATAGATAAATAGATTAAATGATTAATTTATTGATTGAATGAATGAATGATTTATTGATTGATTGATGGATAGATAGATAGTTAGACAAATAGACATATAGATATATACATAGATTGTTAGATAGACATATATATAGATTTATAAATAAACCGCTAGACAGATAGAATGATAGATTGATAGGCATTTAGGTAGATGGGTAGATAGATAAATAGATAGATAGATATATAGATAGAAAGATATACAGTAAGATAGATAGATAGATAGATAGATATATAGATTGATAGACAATAGATAGATAGAAAGATACACAATTAGACTGAAAGATAAATAGACACATAGATAAATATAAAATAGATAGAAATATAGACAGATATACATATAGTCAAATTTATTGATAGATATATAGATAGAAATATAAACAGTTAAACAGACAGATAGACCGGTAGACAGAGAGACAAATAGAGAGATAGATAGATAGATAGATAGACAAATAGATAGATTGATACATAGATTTATCTTTTAACAGATAGATTGATAGACAAATAGATAGATAGATAAATAGCCACATAGCGAGATCACCATATAGATATATTTATTGATAGATAGATAGATATTTATAAAGATAGATAGATAGATAGATATTTATAAAGATAGATTGATAGATAAATAGATAAATATATAGATAGATAGATTCATTAATTGATTGATTTATTGTATGAATGAATGAATGATCGATAGATAGATGGATAGATAGATAGATAGATATATAAATTGTTAGATAGATAGATAGATCGATATATAGAAAGATAGATAGATAGGTAGATAATTGATAGGTATATAGTGAGATAAATTGATTTATTGATTTATTGATTGAATGATAGATAGATTGATGGATAGATAGATTGATGGATAGATAGATAGTTAGATAGTTAGATAGATAAATAGTTAGATATAAAAATAGACAAATAGATAGAAATATAGGTGGATAGAAAGACAGATAAATAGATAGACATATAGATATAAACATAGATAGACAGATAAATAGATAAAAAGATAGATTTACAGATTTATAGATAGACAGATTGATTTATTGACAGATAAAGAGTTAGATAAATAGATAGATTTAATAATTGATAGATAAACAGATAGATAGATAGATAGATAGATATATAGCCAGATAGCCAAATAGGCAGATAGATAAATAGATAGATAGATAGATATATAGATATATATATATATATATAGATAGATAGATAGATAGATAGATAGATCAATAAATAGATAAATTGTTTAAATATTTAATTTATTGATTGAAGGATTGATAGATAGATAGATAGATTGATAGATAGATAATAGATATATTGATAGATAGTTAGTTAACAAATAGACATAAAGATATATACATAGATTATTATATAGACATATATATATATATATATATATATATATACATAGATTTGTTGATAGATACATATACATATAGAATGACAGATAGATAGGTAGATATATAGATAGGAAGATAGATAGAGAGATATATAAAAAGATAGGTAGGTAGACAAATAGATAGAAAGATAGATAGATAAACAAATAGATAGACAATATATAAATAGTAAGATAGATAGATAGAAAATGAGACAGATAGACAAATAAAAAGATAGAAAGATAGATTGACAGATAGATAGATATACTTATATATAGATTTATAGATAGATAGACATATAGATGAATAAATAGATAGAAATATCTATATAAAGACATATAGATAGAAAGATAGGTAGATAGTGAGACAGATAGACAGTTAGATATATCGATATATATATAGATTGATTGATTTATTTATTTATTTATTGTTTGAATGATTGATTGATTGATAGAAAGATAGATAGATAGATTGAAAGATAGTTAAATAGTTAGATAGATACATAGATATATAAAAAGATAGATAGATACATTGAAAATAGCTAAATATATATATATAGATAGATTGATTTATTTATTTAAATATTTATTGAATTTTTGATTATTAGATAAATAGATGGATAGATAGATAGATAGTTAGATAGATATATAGAGAGTTAGACAGATAGACAAATAGACAGATAGATAGATAGACATATAGACATATACATATATAGATAGATAGATATATAGAAAGAATGATAGACAAATAGACACATAAACATATAGAAAGATAAATAAATTGACAAAAAGAAAGGTAGACTGAAAGATAGATAAAAAGATATACATCTAGATATAGAGAAAGATAGATAGATATACAGATAGACAGATAGATTATTAAACAGAAGACATATATACATATAGACAGATATTCATATATAGTGATGGATACACAAATAGACAGATAAACAAATAGATAGATAGATAGATAGATAGATAGACGTATACATACATATAGTTATAAACAGATAGACATATAGATAGATATACATATAGTCTTATAGATAGTTAGATAAATAGATATATAGATAGATACTTCGACATATATTTAGATATACAAATAGATAGACTAATAATCAAATAGAAATATACATGGATATATAAATAGACACATACAGACAGATTGATAGATAAAAATATTTATTGATAGACAGATAGATAGACAGACAAAAAGACAAATAGACAGATAGACATATAGATAGTTAGATAGGTAGACAGATAGATTGTTGATGATATATAGATAGATAGATAGACATAAAGATGGAAAGATAGATAAGCAGAAAGGAAGATAGGTATATAGATAGATAGGAGATAGGTAGGTAAGTAGAAAGGCATATAAACATATAGATAGATAGATTTACAGATTGATAGACAAATAGATAGACAAATAAAAAAATAGTTAGATAGATAGATAGACATAAAGATTAATAGGCATATTGACATATAGATAGAGAGCCTGATAGATAGAAAGAAAGATAGACAAATTGACATACATATATATAGATAGATAGATAGACAAATTGACACACAAATATATAGATAGATAGATAGATTGATTGATAGACAGACATAGAAACACATAGATCGATAGATAGATAGATATACAAATAAATAGATTGATAGATTTAAAGATAGACATATATATAGATAGATAGATACACAGATAAATCGATAGACAGATAGATATATAGGAAAATATATAGATATATAGATAGACTAATAGACAGATAGTAAGATTGAAAGATAGACATTTCGATAGATATAGATAGAGACAGATAGACAAATAGTTAGATAGACAAATAGTTAGATAGATATAAAGATTGATTGACAGATATACAGATAGACAAATAGGCAAATATACAGAAAATTAGATAGATAGATATATAGATAGATAGACAAATAGATAAATTAAATAGACAGATAGACAAATAGATAGAATAAATAGACAGATAGACAAATAGATATATAGACAGATAGACAGAACGATAAATATATATATAGATCAAAAGATACATAGACAGACAGATAAATAGATAGAAAAGTAGACATATTGATAGATTGACAGATAGAAAAAAGGATAGATAGTTAGATAGATTGAGAAATATACATAGATATATAAAAAGATATATAGACAGATAGAAAAATAGACAGATGGACAGATAAATAGATAGATAGACATATAGACAGATAGACAATTAAAGAGATAGATAGATAGACAAATATACAGATGGACTAATAGACAGATAGACAAATTAACAGATACACAGATAGACAGACAGATATATATATATATATATATATATATATATTGATAGTAAGACAGACAGACAGATAGATAGATAGACATACAGACTAATAGATAGATTGGCATATAGACTTATAGATAAATAGACATATAGACTTATAGACAGGTAGATAGATAGACATATAAACAAATATATAGATAGATAGATAGATAAATAAATAAATAGATAGACAGATAGACAGATAGACAGAAAAGAGATAGATAAATAGATAGATTGATTGATTAATAGATAGATCAATCAAAAGATAGTCATATAGTCAGATAAACAGATAGGTAGATAGATAGATAGTTAGGAACTTAGACAGTTATATAGATTGACAGAAAGACAGATTGTAAGATAGAGAGATAGATATTTAGATAATTAGATAGATAGATAGATAGGCAGATAGGTAGATAGATAGATAGACAAATAGATGGAAAGATATACAAATAAATAGATAGGTAGATTAATAGATAGCCATATAGACTAATAGATAGATAGATTGATTGATTGATAAATACTTAGATTGACAGATAGATAGATAGATAAATAGATCGACAAATAGATAGATAGATAGATAAACAAATAAACAAATAGACATATAGACTGATAGTTTGACATACATATAGATAGATACATATATAGATAGATAGACAAATATTCAAATAGTTAGAAAAACAAATAGATAAATAGCTAGATAGATAAATAGATAAACTAATAGTCAGATAGTTTGATAGATAGATAGACAGATAGATAGATAGACACATAAAGAAATAGACAAATAGATAGAGAGACACATAGATATATAGATAGATATATAGATAGATAGATATAGAATTTTACATATCTATAGTTAGATAGATAGACAGATTGGCAACGAGACAGATAAATAGATAGACAGATAGATAGATAGATAGCTAATAAATAGAATGATAGATACACATATAGATAGATAGACAGACACATAAATAGATTGACAGATATATAAATTGATAGATAGACCAATAGATAGATTGACATATAGACAGATAGACAAATAAATAGATTGATTGATTGAAAAATAGACAAATAGCCAGATAGATAAATTGACAATAGTTAGATAGACAGATAGATAGATAAATAGATATATAGATAGATATATAGATAGCTAGATAGATAGAAAGATATACTGATATATATATATATAGATAAAATGATAGATAGATAGATTGTGAGACAGCTAAATAGATAGATATATATATATAGATAGATAGATAGATAGATAGATAAAAAGTTAGACAGATATATAGATTGACAGATAGACAAATAGGCAGATATATACTTAGATAGAGAGGTAGATATACAAGTAGACATATAAATATAAATATATATATATATATATATATACAGATAGAAAGATAGATTGTCAGATAGTTAGATACACAGAAAGATAGATAGAGTGTCTGATAAACAAAAAAAATAGATACATAGATAGATATATATAATGATAGATAGATAGATAAATATACAGATAGACAAATAAATAGATAGATAGATAGATAGAAACATAGCTATTTAAATATATAGATACACAGATATATATAGAGATAGAGAGATAGATAGATAGATAGCCAAATTTATAAATAAATCAATTGGTAAATAGGTAGTTAGAAATATAGACAGATAGATATATAGACAAATTAACATATAGACAGATTTATAGATTGATAGATTGATTTATAGATTGACATATAAACATATAGATGGATAGATACACAGATAAAAAAAATAAATAGATAGGTAGATAGAAATATAGTTAGACACATAGATAGCCAGATAGCTAGATAGTCAGATAGGCAGATAGACACATAGACAGATAGTCTGATAGATAGATATATAGAGAGACAGTTTGACAGACAGATAGAGAGATAGACAGATAGATAAATAGAAAGATAGACATATATATAGATATACATCTAGACTGATAGAATGATAGACTAATAGATAGATAGATAAATAGATATACAAATAGATAGATAGTTAGATAGATAGAAAAATAGAAAGATAGACTTATAGACAGATAGACAGATAGATAGACATATAGACAGATAGGCAGATAGGTAAATAAACAATTTGACAGATAGATTGAAAGAAAGAAAGAAAAATAAATATATATATATATAGTTAGATTGATAAATAGATATAAAAATAAATTAACAGATATAAAGATACATAGAAATAAAGAAAGAAAGAAAGATAGTATAAAGATATACTTATAGACATATACATAGATAGAGAGATAAATATATAGATAGATTTATAGATAGATAGATTGTGTGATAGACTGATATATAGATAGATAGACAAATAAAGTGATAGATCGATAGATAGATAGATAGATAGACATATAGACATTCAGATAGATAACAAAAAGAAAGATAGACATATAGACAGATAGACAATTAAACATATAGACCGATTGATAGAAAGTTAGATAGTTAAATAGATTGATAGAAAGATAAACATATAGATAGCTAGACAAATAAATAGATAAATAAATAGACATATAGAGATATTGACAGATAGAGAGATTAACAGATAGAAAGATAGACAGATAGACAAATAGACAGATAGATCGTGATAGACAGATAGATAGATAGATAGATAGATAGACAAATAGACAGATATACAGATAGACTGATAAATAGATTCAAAGATATACAAGTGGACAGTTAGAAAGATAGACATATGGACAGATAGATTGATTGACAGATAGACCAATAGATATATAGATAGATAGTCATGTAGACAGATAGATAGATAGATAGACAGCTAGATAATAGACAAATAGATAGATAGATAGTTAGATAGACAGATTGATATATTGACTGAAAGTCATAGATTATAAATTTATAGTGAGATAGGAAGATAGGCATATAGACAGATAGACATATTGACTAGATGGATAGATAGATAGATAAGTATACAAATAGATAGATAGACAAATAGATAGATACATAGATAGAAAAATAGATAGATAGATAGACATATTGATAGATAGGCAGATAGCCATATAGGAAGATAGACATATAGACAGAATGACAGATAGAAAGATACATAGACAGAAAAATAGATAGATACATAGATACATACGCAGAAATACAGACAGATGAATTTAAATATAGATAGATAAAAGATAGATAAATATACAGATAAACAAATAGCTAGATAAATTTATAGATAGATAGATAGAAAAATAAATACATAGATAGATAGATAGATAGATAAAAAGATAGACATATAGATAGATAGTCAAATAGATAGCTAGAAAAATATACATATAAACAGAGAGATAGAAAGATAGACAAATTGATAGATAGATAGATAGGCATATAGAGAAAGATAGAAAGATAGACAAATTGATAGATAGATAGATAGGCATATAGAGATAGATAGATAGATAGAGAGACAGAAAAATATATAGAAATAAATATATATATATATATATATATATATATATATTTAGTTAGATAGATTGACAGATAGAAAGATTTTTTGACAGACAGATAGATACATAGAAAGATTGATAGTTAGATAAAAAGTAATACAGATAGACATATGACATATACATAGATAGACATATATATATATATATATATATATATATATATATATATATATATATATATATATATATAGATTTCTAGAATGACAGATAGAGAGATAAACAGATAGATAGATAGACAGAAAGATAGATAATTAGATAAATAGACAGATAAGTAGATAAGTAGATATGCAGATAGTCATATAATTAAATAGATAGATTTATTGTTAGACCGATAAATAGATAGATATATAAATAGAGAGATAGATAGAAAGATTGATAGATTGATAGAAAGATAAAAAGATCAAAAGTAGATAGATTAATAGATAGACTGATAGATAGACAGACAAATATATAGATAGACAGATAGATAGTTAAATATATAGATAAATAGATAGAAAAATATATAGAATGAAAGAGAGATAGACTAATAGATATATAGATAGATAGACAGATATACAGATAGATATACACATAGATAGACATATAGATAGATAGTAAGATAGTGATATAGAAAGATAGTCAGATTGTTAGATAGATAGATAGAGAGCTATACAAATAGACAAATAGACAGATAGATTGATTGACAGTTAGACAAATAAATAGATGGACAGAAAGGTAGATAGTTTGATAGATATATAGATATATAGACATATATAAATATAAATAGATAGTCAGATAGATAGATAAATAAGTAGATATATAGAAAGATATACAGATAGATAGATAGACAAATAGATAGATAGACAGATAGACTAATAAATTGATAGATTGATAGATAGACCGATAGATAGATAGATAGATGGATATAAAGATATATAGATTGATATCTAGATAGAGAGATAGATAGATAAAGAGAAAGATTGACAAGTAGGCAGATAGACATATAGACAAAAGATAGATAGATAAATAGATAGGCAGATTGATAGATTGATAGATTGACAGATAGACAATTAGACTTATAAACTTATAGACATATAGAAAAATAGGTAGATTTAAATATTGACAAATAAATAGATAGATAGATAGGTAGATTAATAGATAGACATATAGATAGATAAACAGAAAGATATATGGATATATAAACCAATAGATAGACATATATATATATATATATGCATATACACACACATAGATAGTCAAATAAATAGATATACAGATGTACAAATAGACAGAAGACAGATAGATATATAGAGAGATTAATAGATTGACAGACAAGACATTTAGACACAGATGAATAGATAGGTACACAGATGGATAGATAGATAGAATGATAGATCGATAGATAGAGAAATACAAAAAGAGAGATATATATATATAGATAGACAAATAGACAAATAGGCAGATAGATAAATAGACACATAAAAATATACACATATTGATACTTAGACATATAGAGAGATAGATTGATATACAAATATATAGATGGATATATAGATAGTTAGATAGATTGACAAATAGACGGATAGAAAATTAGACTTATAGACTAATAAATAGATAGCTAGATTTACAAATTGAAAAATTGACTAATAGACAGATAGATAAATAAATTAATAGACAGAGAGATAAATAGACTGATAGATAGATAAATAGATACATAGACAGATAGACTTGTAGATAAACAAATAGATAGACAAAAGATAGACAGAAGATAGATAGATTGATTGTATGACAGATTGATAGACAAACATATAGAAATTTAGATAGATAGATAGATAAACATATAGATAGATAGACAAATAGACAGAAAATTAGATATATATATATATAGACAGACATAGAGATGGATAGATAGCTAAATAGATATATAGATAAATAGATAGAAAGATAGATTGTAAGATAGATAGACAAATAGATAGAAGATATATAGACAAATAGATAGATAGATAGATAGATAAAAAAATAGAAAGATAAATTGATAGAAAAATAGACATAGAAAGATAGATAGATAATAGATAGACAGTTAGAGAAATAGATAGATAGACAGATAGATAGATAGACAAAGAGAAAGATAGACATATAGACAGATAGACAGATGGACAGATACAGAGATATAAAGAGTGGCTACAATATAGATGGACAAATTGCCTGATTAACAGATAAATAGATTTATAGATTTATAGATTTATAGATTTATAATCTGATAGATAAATAGATAGATAGACTTATAGAGTAATAGGTAGATATACTTATAAAGACATACAACTTTTTGTTTAATTATATCAGTATAACTATATATAAATATTTCAAAAACTAAATAAAACTTTAAATAATTAAATATAACTATATTTTTAACTATTTATATAAATTGGTATACATATATGTAAATCTACATATTTGTTTCTAACTTTGTATATTTTATGTGTATCTAAATATAACTACTCGTAGGAATATATATATATATATAACTAAATGTTTAATGATATATAATTTTTTATAACTATATATATTATATGCATAATAACATATAACTATAATTAATTATATCTTACTATATGTATAACTATAAAAACATTATACATAACTATATTTAAAAATACAATTAACAACATATTTTTAATATAGATTTTTATATATTAATATAAAAAATGTATTTTAGTATATCCATACCTATACATTACTATATGTATAAATATATGAAATTATATGAAAAAATATATATACATACATGTATAAATATAAGTTTAACTATACGTGTAACTATATATATAATTAATTGTAACTATATATATAATTAAATGTAACTATATTTCTACTTATATGTATAAAAACATACAACATAATTTTTAACTATATGTGTATAACTATATATAAATATTTGTATAACTATAAAAAATTCTATATAAATAAATATAACTTTATATTTTATTATGTATACATATATGTATAGATATATGTTAATCTATATAATTGTTTATAACTTTGTATATATTTATTTATATCTACTTATAACTACTTGTATGCATATATCTATATATAACTATATGTTTAACAATATGTAACTATTTATAACTATATTTACTATATATATACTAACATATAATTATATATGGGATAATACTAATTTGTTGCACTAATTTGAAATTAAATGACAACTGATATAATATCAACAATATGTAAGCACATATCATGAGAGTGTTCATTAGTCAGGCTCATATAAGGTATATTACAAATAAGGGTCATACCCTTTCATAATCTCAGCCCTTGGGCCTCAGGCTCATATATGAACTTATGTATCACAAAAGATGTAATATTTGATAGGTTTAACAGAAGAAATTTTTTTCTTTTATGTAATTCCTCATTCTAAAACTGCATTCTCTGTGTGTGTCTCTCTCTCCTTCTAATTCATTCCATGTCACTCTCTTCCTCTTTTTCAATCTGTCACTCTCTCTCTCTCTCTTGTTATTTTCTTTCTTGCTCTCCTTTCTTGCTTGCTCTCTCTCTCTCCCTCTCTCCCTCTCTCCCTCTCTCTCCCCTTCGCCATTTTTCTCCCCCTCTCCCCCTTTCTCTCTCTCCCTCTCCCTCTTCCCTTTCTCTCTCTCTATCTCCCCTTCTCTCCTTTTCTCTGCCTTTCTCTCTGCCTCTCTTTCTCCCTTTCCATCCCTCTCCCTCTCTCTTCCTATCTCTCCTTTTTCCATTTCTTTCCCCCTCTCCCCCTTTCTCTCTCTTCCTCTCTCTCCCCTCTCTCTCTCTCTCTCTCTCTCTTTCTCTCTCTCCTTCTCCCTATCTCTCCATTTCTCTGCCCCTCTCTCTCTCCCCCACCTTCTCTCTCTCTCTCTCTCTCTCTCTCTCCCTTCCCCCATCAAACTTTAAATGTCTTTCTTTTTTGCTTTACTTTCTTGTTCATTATCGTATTTTGCTCCCTTTATCTAGTATTATCATGATATCTATTAATCTTTATCATGCTAAAAATTGATTTATCTATTCATGTAGAAACTGCAAATACATTGTCTCAATATTCACGATATTTAATTTTTAAATATTCATCTGTAAGTAATTTTAATTAATTATTAGTATATTTTGAAGTAATAGAACGATTAAATCAAAATAATGATTAAGCATTATTTTTTGTAAATAAAACAAGGAAAAATTAGTTCAAATCGTCAATGGATCTACATAAGGTTTATGAATAGAATTTTGAGTAAATATTTTATTAGTGGGCTAGAAAATTTAATCAATTTTGTATGTAGTCAATCGAGATGGTTGGATTAAAAAATTAAGTGTCCAAGTAATCATCACAAGTGTCAGAATATTCCTTTTCATGATGTAAACACTATAAGATACCATTTGGCTAAATATGGCTTTGTGCCAAATTATGGATTTATTATGTAGAAAGTACAATGGCTCTGAACATTGACCAAAATGAGGGTACTGAATCAATTGCTTGTGGTGAAGAATCATCAAACACATACCATAGAATAATAATGGAAGCTGTGGGTGTTGACTTTAAAATGAATTATGTGGATGACCCACCTACTCCTGAAGCTCAGAAATTTTATAAAATGCTTAAAACTGCAAATAAAGAGTTGTGGTTTGATTCTAAAACACATTCATAATTGTCACTTTTGGCTCGACATTTGAGCATTAAGTCAGAAAATCATTTGTCTGAGAAATTATTTGATCAGGAGACAGAACTGATGAAAGAGATTATTCCGGATAATAATTTGATCACTAACAACTTTTACAACACTAAGAATTTACTACTAGGAATGGTTCTACAAGTGGAAAAAATTGATTGTTGTTTCAATGGATGTACATTATATTGGAGCGATGATAGTGATTTAATTAGCATTAAGTGTTGTGATAATTTTTGGTTTAAAAAGGTACCTCATGTTGTAGATACGCGACAAAATTTGAAAGTTTCATTTAAGAAGATATATTATTTTCCATTATTTCCTTGATTACAGAGACTATATCCATCAAATTCTACAAAAAATGATTCGGTGGACAAACTATCTATCTTCAAGCACCTTGGAAGAGTATTTGGAAGAGCAATAAAAAGAGGCATGACAGATACAGAGTACAAAGCAACATGGAGTTATGTTTTACTTAATTGTGAGCAGATTGCATCATAAATTGAGTATGTATAGATAAAATGGTTGCAGGTTTAATCATAATTTAATTTTATCTTTAATAAGAATTATTAAAAATTGATAAAAATAATTCTCTCTTTTTATATGTGTAGCATTTATGTTGAGCAGTTAAAATATAGGCAACCAGTAATTTCCAACATTGATGTTAAATATATGCTAGAAACTAAATTTGTGAATTAGTTCAAAAAATATGTGAGAATTATTAAATTTTAAATTTTTGAATTATTTAATTTATTAGTATCTTTTATTTGTTAATATCTTTTTTTTACTTTATGTCACAGACAATTGATCCTTTAAAAAGAGATTTAAATATTTTTATTTAGAATCTAAATAAAGGCCCAAGTAGATATGTGACAACCTATCCTGGGCATTTTGTTAATGGATATAAATTTCATACAATTGGAGACGGTTCTTCTAAAACAACAATAAATAGTAGTATATTCATTAATGACTCATGTTATAGTACACATGAGATTGATTATTATTGTCAACTCAAAGAAGTTACTGAGTTGGAGTATCCTAGACTCAAAAATAATAGGATAGTATTATTAAAGTGCGTGTGGTTTGATCCTACATGAAATATGGGCACAATGATACATTTAGATTACAAGCTAGTGGATGTTAACCATAAACGTAGATATAATCAATATGAGTTATTTATTATGGCAGTTCAAGTAGCTCAAGTATATTATTATAGATATCCAAGTTTATCTCATGATAAGAGTGATTAATGAGAGATTTGAAAAATCAAAGCTCGCTCAAATTTTGAAGTACCAACATATCAACAAAGAAGTGCAAACTTAGTTATTGCACTGGCATTCCAGGAAGATGACATAAATAATATTGAGCCTATGCATGTAGATGAAGATCCAAAAAATTTATGTGACTAAAATGGTGGCCTAATAGATATTGAAGATGATGAATTTCTATCTAAAGATGAGTTCGAACTTCTATCGGAATCAGATGAAATATGAGAAGATCCATTGAAGGATGATAGTGATGCTAATAATTAAACTATTATAATTTTATTATAATATTAAACTATCAAAGACTTTCTGTATTTTGTTGAAATCTATCGGTGTGTTTTATTCTAAATTACATGCTTGTTCATCATACCTCTATTATTTGTTCTATATTTTATATTGTAGAGGAGATGGTTCCTAAAGGACGTGGTCATGGTGGACGTGGACGTGGATAGAGAAATGAATCAAATTCATCTAGTATGTTACATCATGTTGCAAAATCAGTACCATCTCATACCCACCATATCCAAATTTCAACATCACAATCATCGTCTTCATTTCTATCACCATCACCATCTTTGAGACCTCTACTATCACCATTATCAGATATAAGCCCACCAACCATTATGCTTCCTTCACACACTTTTGATCTATCTTTATCTTCTACACCACATTTTACACCGATAGTTCCCCCATTTACAAAACCAACGATATCATCAAATGCTATGCCTTCCTCTGTAGTCAATGCAAAGTTAGTAATTGAGATTGTGGATGGGAGGTAAAAGAAATATGTAAATATGACTTTAAAAAAAATTTTGAAGTTACTGTCAATGTTTTTTTTTATATTGTTATGATTTACTTATTTTCAATGTTATTTATTTATTTTTATAGTTTTATTCCATCTCACAAGTGTTCGATTATAATTACAAAGTCTTTCAAGAAAATAGCTGATTATAAAGCATTCTTCTGGAAGAAAGTTTCTAAATCAATAAAAGATTCTTATTTTAATGACTTTCAGGTAAATATATCAAAAAAAAAGTATTGAAAAATAATTATCTAATTACTTAACTATTATGTTGGTTATTATTCAAGTAGTAAATAATTATGTTCTTATTGTTAATATAATTTTTTTGTGATTTTTCTATATATAGAATCAGTCCACATGGGGCAACCAAATTTGATGGAAAGATAAAGTCATTATGGGAGATCAAAGCTACTCAATGGTATTATGATTATATCCATAAATTGAAGAATATGAAAGAAATGCCGCTTTTTATATCCGAGGACGACTGGCCCGAGTGGCTTAAGTATTGGGAGGAGCCAGATGTGAAAAAAAAAATCAGATATTGCCACCAAAAATCAACAAAATGAGGTAGCTGGACTAGGTACAATAATCTGTCGACACATAGGAGGTTCAAAGTCGAGTATTGAGCACGCTCAAGACTTGGTACAATTTTAAAATTATAAACATTTATATATTTATTAGTTGTCCTAATAGTCCAATAAATTAAATCTCTGCATGGTTTTATTAATTTTGTTAAATTTTTTGATCATTTGTTTTTTATGACTTAATAAAAACATATTCTATGCTGGAGAATTGGGTCGAGATCCCAATCTTTATGAGATTTTCAGGAAGATGCATGTGAAGAAAGTGGGTGGTCAGTTTGTTGACAATAAGTATTAGATGATTGCCATCAGAATTTGTTATATTAATACAACTTTATAATACTACAGTACA
>JAREIK010010715.1:0-13998 GCA_029783825.1 Sapria himalayana | reverse complement strand
GATAGATAACCAAAAAGAAAGACAAACAACTAGATATATTGATAGATAGATATATAGATAGATAGGTAGAAAGAAAGATTGACAAATAGATATTCATATAGATATACTATACAATATATAATAGATAGATAGATATATATAAACAAATTGATAGATAGATAGATTTATATATAAACAAATAGATAGATAGATAGATATACATATTTATAGACAAAATGATAGAAAGATTGCTAGAAAGATTCATAAGTAGTTATATAGACAGTTTGAAAGAAAGATAGATAGATAAATAGATAGATAGATAAATAGGCAGATAGATCGATAGATAGATAAAAGACAAATAGACAAATAGACAAATAGAAAGATTGATACAACTCTAATAGATACATAGATATAAAGATAGATAGAAAGATATATAGACAGATAGATAGACAAAAAAATAAAAAAAAATACATATATAGAGAGATAAACAAAAAATAGATAGATTGACAAATAAATAGAAAGAAAGAACGATAGATAAATATAAATAAAAAGATCGATAGATAGATTGATAGACTGATAGATGGACAGATATATAGAATGATTGATAGAAAGATTGATATATTGATAGATAGAACGATATAGTGATTGATAGATGATTGATAGAAATATAAAAAGATAGATTGACTAAATGATAGATAGATAAATAGATAGATATATTTATAGATCGACAGTTTATTAGAGATTTTGATAGATGGATAAACAAACAAGAAATAAACATATAGTTAGTCAAATAAATTGATATGAAGATAGATAAACAGATTGATAGATAGATAAGACAAATAGATAAATTAATGATTAACAAACAGATAGATAAGACAAATAGATAGTTAGAATGATAGATAAATAGATAGACACATAGATAGATTGATACACAATAGGTTGATAGTCAAAATTATAAATAGTTTGATAGAGAGAGAGAGAGAGATAGATAGATAAATAGATATAAAAACAAATAGATAGAAAGATAAAATAAATATTTATAGATTGATTGATAGATATTTTGAAAATCAGATTAATACACAGATTGATAGAAAGCTAGATGATTGACTTATAGTCAGAGATAGATAGATAGAAATATTGATAGATTCATAAATAGATAGATAGATTGATAGATTAATAGAAAGATAGATAGATCGATAGATAGATGAATAGATATATAGATACATAGATTAATAGATAGATAGACACTTAGATAAATAAATAAATAAAAAAATTTAATAGAAAGAAAAAATTGGTAAATAAAAAGGCACATATAGATAGAGAGATAAATAGAAAGATAGACAGATAGATAGACAGATAGATAGATAGATAGATAGACAAATTGATATATTGATACATAGATTGATAGACAGATAGATATATAAATACATAGATAGATAGAAAATAGAAGATAGAATATAGATATATAGATAGCTAGATGAGATAGATATATTTGATAGACAACTACATAGACAGAAAGTTAGACATTAGATAGATAGATATATATATAGATTGACAGAATTGACAGACATACAGATAGATAGATAGATAGTATATAGAATTAAGATAAATAGATGGACAAGATAATTAGATAGATAGTTAGATAGACAGATAAATAAATAGAGGATAGATAAAAAGATAGATGGACAGATAGATAGAAAGATAGATAGACAGACAAATATATAAAAAAAGTCTGACAAATAGGCAAGATACACAATTTGAAATATAGACTAACAATTAAAAAACATAAAGGTAGGATAGATAGATAGATTATAAATTGATTTATAAAAGATAAATAACATATATTTACATAGATAAATAGATAGATTGAAAGTATTTTGATTGATTGATGATAGACATATTGTTGGACCGATTGATTGATTGATTGATAAAAAGATATATTAGAATGATAGATATATCGATAGACAGACAAATATATAGATAAGAGATAGATTCTCTTATAGATAGATATCATAAAATATTGACAGATTGATAGAAAGAAGATAGACAAATAGATAGACAGATAGATAGACAAATAAATAAAAATAGATAGATAGATAAATAGATTGACATATAGATAAATTTATAGATAGATAGATAGATAGATAATTGATTGATAGACATATAAATAGATAGATACATAGATAGAAAGAAAGATAGATAGATAATTAGCAGATAGATATATTAATTGATAAATATATAGATAGGTAGATAGATAGATAAATAAATACATAGATAAAAATATAGATTGATAGATATATATATATATATATATATATATATATATAAAGATAGAATGATAGATAGACAAATAGAGAAATATATATAAATAGATTATTATACTGATATTTAGATAGATAGATAGATAGATAGATAGATAAGTTGCTAAATAGACAGATAGATAGACAAGCTATATAAATAGATTATAAAACTAATATATATTAATGTATATATTATACACACAATAGTTATATAGTTAGATAGACAGATAAAAAATATACAGAGAAAAATAAGATTGATAGATAGACATATAGATAGGACAAATAGATAGACTGATAGATAGAATGGATGGATAACTATACAAATAGAGTGACACTTAGTTTGACTGATAGATAGGCAGAATATAGATAAAAGATAAACAGATAGATATATAGATAGATATAAAGAGAGACAAATAAATAGTTAGATGATAGTCAAATCAATAATAGATATATAGAATATGGAAAGGCATTTTGATAAACATATAAATAAACAAATAGATAGATATAAGATATATAGATAAATTGATAGATAGAAAGGTAGATTAGATAGATAGGTAGGTAGATAATAGATAGACAAGTAGATATACAGATAGATAGACTAATATATCGATAGATAAATAGATAGATTGATAGATAGGTAGATATATGGATAGATAGACAGACAGATAGATAAATAGATAGATAGATAGATTAATTGTAAAACAAATATATATATATATATATATATATATATATGAAAGTAGTCAGGAAAGTAGACAATTAGGTTGGTAGGTAGGTAGACCAAGACAAACAAACAAATAGATACATAAATGATAGAACAATAAATAAAAAAAAGACAAATAGATAGATAGATAGACCAATAAAATATAAATAGATAGACATATTGATAACCAGAATGATAGATTGATTGATTAATAGATTGATAGACATATTGATAGAGATATAGAAAAACTGGTCGACAAATAGATAGATGGATAGACAAATAGATAGACAGACATATAGATTGATAGAGAGAAAGATAGATAGATATACAAAAAATAGAAAGATTTATAGATAAACAGATAGATTTACAAATTGATAGAAAGATTAATAAATAGACTAATATGCTGATTAATAAATAGATTGATAGATAGATAGATTAAAAGATTGATAGATACATAGATAGATAGATAGATAGATATATTAATTGATTGATAGATATATTCTTAGATATATATATATATATATATATATATATATATATAGACAAAAAGATTTAGATATAGAAAGATAGATAGATAGATAGATAAAAAGATATATAGATAGATAGAGAGAGAAAAGGTCTTACAGTTAGACAAATAGATAGTTAGATAGACAGACAAATAGATAGATAGACAATTAGATAGATAGATAGATAGACAAATAGATATACAGATTGATAGATAGATTAATATATAGATTAATAGATAGATGCAAATAGACAAATAGATAATTGATAGATAGATAAATTGTCAAATTGATAAAAACATAGGTAGATAAATAGATAGACAAATTGATATTTAAATAAAAATACATACAGATAGATAGATATATAGACAGATGAATAGAAAAATAGATAGATAGATAGATACACATATAGATATATAGACAGATATATAGACAGATAGAAAGATAGCTAGATTGACAGAATGATAGAGAAATTAAAAGATAGAAAGATAGACAAAGAAATATATACATATAGATTGATATAAATATAGAAAAAAATATAGACATATAGATATACTGATGGACAAATAGATAGATAGATAGAATGATAGACTGATATGCAGATAGATAGATAGATAGATATAAAGATACGTAGAGAGATTGTTAGAGAAAATGATAGAGAAATTGATATTTATATTCATAGATAGATTTTAAAGAGATATAGATAGAAAGAAAGATAAATAGATATACAGATAAATAAATAGAAAGATTTACATATAAATATATAGATAGATAGATAGATCAATTGAGGGATACATAGATAGATATATAGATAGAAAGATAGTTAAATAGATAGATAGATAGATATACATATAGATAAACAGATAGATAGACAGATTGTTAGAGAGATAGACACACAAATATATAGATAGACAAATAGATAAATCGATAGCTAGAATGATAAACTAAATGATAAACAGATAGATCGACGATTAGATAGATATATAGATATATAGATATATAGATAAATAGATAGATAGATTAATAGATAGATAGATAGATATATAGATAGATAGAGAGATTGACACAAAGAAATATAGAAAAGCACATAGATAGATAGATAGATATATTGATTGATTGAATGATAGATTGATAGATTGATAAATTGATATACAGATATATAGGTAGATAATTACATAATAGGTAGATAGATTAATAGATAGATAGATAAACAGATAGATAAATAGAGAGATAGATAGAAAGACAGATAGATAAATAGATTGATAGACAGAGAGATAGACTGATAGATATATAGATAGATTTATAGATAGACATATAAAATGATAGATAGATATACAAATAGATAAACAAATAGATATATAAATAGATATACAGATAGATAACACTACAAGAAAATATTGATTTAGCTATGGAATTTTAGCTAGGGATCAATCCCTAGTTAAAATGCAAGGGATTAGCTAGGGAATAGCAAGGGATTGATGATTTTTTTTATTACAAAATAAATAGCAATGGATTAGTGATGGATTAGCATGGGAAAACTTTTCAATAATTCCACTAAAGAAATTCGGGGGATTTAGTTACGGATTATAGATGAAAAATTTTCGTAACTTCCGCTCTAGAAAAGTGGGGATTTTAGCGATTTATTTTGCAATGGAATATCCCTTGTTAATAAAATCCGTGACTTAACGATGGATTTAAGGATTGAATTTCCCTTGTTAATAAAATCTTTGATTAGCGACGGATTTTGTGATGAAATATCCCTTGCTAATAAAATTCTTGATTTAGCGACTGATTTATAGATGGATTTTTCCTTGCTAATAAAATCCTTGATTTAAGAATGGATGTTGCCTTGCTAATAAAATTCTAGATTTAGCGATGGATTTAGTAACAGATATTCCATTACTAACAAAATCCTAGATTTAGCGATGGATTTGGCGACAGATGTTCTTTTGCTAATAAAATCCTAGAATTAGCGATGGATTTAGTGATGGAATTTCCATTGTTAATAAAATCCTTGATTTAGTGATGGATTTAACAATGGATTTTTCCTTGCTAATAAAATTCTTGATTTATCTACGGATTTAGCGATGGATTTTCCCTAGCTAATAAAATCCATATTTTATTAATGAATTTGGCGAACGAATATCCCTAGCAAATAAAATACATATATTAGTGATGGATTTAGCAATGGAATTTCCTGCGAAAAAAAAACCTTAATTTTGCAATGGATTTAGCAACAGAAATTTCCTAGCTAATAAAATTTATAATTTAGCGACGGATTTAGTGATGGATTTAGCGATTTATTTTATCTAGATAATAAAATCCATAATAAAGCGATGAATTTTCCCTAGCTTATAAAATCTATAATTTAGCTATGGATTTAACAATGGTATTTCCCTAGCCAATATTTAATTATATAATTTTTATTTATTTATTATTTGTTTTAATATTTTATTTAATTTTGTTTATTAAATATATGTTATTGGTCTATAAATGAGTAATCCTTGAAACACACATTCTCCTAATAAAATCATAAAAAAATGATATTATAAATAATTAATTTAAAATATATAAAAATACAAAAAAAATTATATTAATAAGAACTAAAATGACTATTTTTATGATGTAATAATTTTTTAAAAAATTATACAAAAAATTTTTCTAAAGTTTTTATATAAGAAAATAAATAATTTAAATTATAGTAACATTAAATAATTAATTTAAAAAGTATAAATTTTTTTTCAATATTTTAAAAATTAAATTAACATACGTTAAAATTTCTACTAATTTAAATGTAAATTAATTCATTGTATGATAAAATAGAAAATATTTTCAAAAAATCTAAATTGACGAATAAACTAGTAAATATTAATATTATTATAAGTATTAAAAACATTTTATGATTATAGAAAACTTTTAAAAAAATAAATAATACAAATTTTGAAAATCTTTAAATAAAATAAAAATATAATTTTTTCAATAAAGTAAAAAAAATAAAATAATAATTATAAATAAATACATAGATGTTTAATCCTACTAAAATTTATAAAAATTAAACAATTGAATAATATTTTTACAATTAGCTTTTAACATTAAGTTTTTATTAAAATAATAAATATAATTTTTTTTAATTATTTTCTCACTTTTTGTAATTTTTTGAATTTTAAAAATTATTAATGATACCAAATGATATAAACTTTTATCCGTTTAAAATTATTTCATATTATCTTCTTAAAAATTAATATGAATTCTTAAAAATTTATAACCATAAAATATAAATCCTTATATAAATTTTAACATTAAGTGTATTTTATAACTTTTAGGCTAGGGCTAGAAGACACATCATCTTTTCATTTATGTCTTATTATATCAAGTTTGTTAATTTTGTATCTATTTGATATTTTTTTACGGCAAAAATTAATTTTTTTTGTTTATATATTTATTGTTTAATTAATATTATAATAAAAAATTGTAAGGTATTTGTTTTTCATTTGTACCTTGCTACACGCACATTAATTTTATTAAAAAAATTTTGATACTAAATAAAACTAATGAGTATTTTTGTATTATATATATATTGTTTATTTAATATTTTAATAATTAAAAATATAAATATTTTACTAAAATATACATTCTCTCTCTCGACTTGACGCGTCTCTAACAAAACCAAATTCATCCACATTCTGAAATCTATCTCTCGACCTCGATTCAACTAAAATTAATTCAAGGTTTAAGTTGTAATTTGTTATTGATTTGAAGGGATGTTTATACATTTATTTTTTATTGATTATCATGGATTGCTTAATCGAAGAGTAAGTGTTTTTATTCTATTTTTTTTGTTTTGAATTTCTTCTTTAATCATCATGGTAAACTTGGATTTCATATATAAACTTATACGTATACATGCTTCATGCACCTATGATATAATGGGTTATCATTGTGTGGATTTTAATGGTGACCATATACAAAAACAATAAATAAACAATATATATAGTTAGGTATGCCGACTTGATATCTACAAAAATAATATACATCAATATGCATGTATATTTTATACATAAATAGTATACATACTTAGGTATGCCGACTTGATATCTACAAAAAATATTCTAAAATGAGTAATGATTGAATTCAAAAATAAAATAAAATAAAATAGATAAAATCGAGAAAATCAAGAAAATTGAGAAAACCGAGAAAACCGAGAAAACTGAGAAAATCTAGAAAATCGATAAAATATATAAAATCGATAAAATACATAAAATTGATAAAATCAATAAAATACATAAAATCAATAAAATACATAAAATCGATAAAATACATAAAATACATAAAATCGATAAAATACATAAAATACATAAAATCGATAAAATACGTAAAATACATAAAATACATAAAATACATAAAATACATAAAATACTTAAAATACTTAAATACATAAATACATAAAATACATAAAATACATAAAATACATAAAATACATAAAATACATAAAATACATAAAATACATAAAATACATAAAATACATAAAATACATAAAATACATAAAATACATAAAATACATAAATACATAAAATACATAAAATACATAAACTAAATAAATAAATAAAATAAATAAATAAATAAAATAAATAAATAAATAAATAAATAAATAAAATAAATAAACTAAATAAAATACATAAAATACATAAAATACATAAAATACATAAAATAAATAAAATACATAAAATAATAGTTTAGCATGTCAAATTAAATTAAACTAATTATACTCGATTAAATCAGTTTAAACTATTCTACCAACTTTTAGAAAACTCAATAAAATTCACACATGTAATTGAAAATAATTGAGTAAGAGTTTCTCAATTCACTTTGAAATGTTCTCATGATATGTGTTGTTGTGTGCTAGGAACCCCAAATCACTTTTATTTATATGCAAAATTCCAATTTTTTTAATTTTTGATGCAACATTTAGTAAGCCAACACATAGCTTTCACATGTCAAGTCAATCCTTGGTAGGTATACACATCATCATATAACAAACACACTTTCAAGCACTTGGCATTAATGCATGAGAACACATAGTAAGCACATAATCAATACTTATCACTCATGTAAGCCAAGACATGGAAATCATACATACTAATACATGATATTCATGCAAATAAGCATGTGATAAGCTTGTAAGTCAACATATGATATAAAAATAATTATTCTTATTAATTCTTTCATAGACTTTATTGTCATTTTCCTACATGATTCATTTATATTCTTATGGTTGCACTTATCTTTAACAAAGATTATCATGGTGTGTGTGTGTGTGTGTGTGTGTGTATAAATATTTATATTTACCAAGTACCTAACATTTTGTAAATTAAATTTATCTCAGAATTATCTCAAATATAATAACTTCATATTTATGTTTCTTGAAATTAAACACTTATATTTCTAATAATTTCAATATTCCTTCAATAGATGTCTCGTAGTGTGTGATTCCTTAAGATCTCTCTTGTGTTAGTGATTTGTGGACTTGTTGAATCAAGTTTAATAATATTAAAATAATGATTTCATACTAATATAATAAGATCGAGATATAGCAATGTGTCATGGACACTCAAGCTAAGATAGTATAAAATATATGAACCAAACTTTTTTGTACATAATTATTATCAAGAATAATATTTTTAAAAACAAATAGCATGGTAATAATAATCCGAACCAACAACATGGTAGCCTAATCAGCAAAAGATGATGAATACTCTAACACTGAAAATATGAGTCTGTTCCTCGTAGATGTTGGATAAGTTTTCCATGGAGCTATCATTTATCATGTTGTTCAGATGTTGGGACACAAATTTAACCTATTCTAATCATGAAGCCTCATAACTTATATACGAGCCAAAAAATAATTTTGGGTAGAGTTTAGGAGAAGGGTAGGTAGATAAAAAAAAGTATAATATATTATATATATAACATTTTAGATTTAGAAAGAGGATATAAAACTATTAAAAATATTTAGAAATTTCTAATGTTTATAATCCCTACAATGTCATGCAATACAATAGATTTTTTTCTACCAAAAAATGTTGTATTAACTTCATTAATGAGTTTCTATAACAATATAGTATATTATTACTCTAACAATTCAACTTCTACCAAATTTATATTTAATTTATACCATTAACAACTATGATTTATGAAGAGTTTGGGTATCTCTATAACGTTGATGAATTTCATACCATACAATAGTATTCTCTTTACGATAACATTCTTTAGGACACCCTTTATCCTACCGTGTTAATAACATCATCTTTTAACACACTATAATTTTTCTATGCTGCAATATGTTTATTTTAAACAATTTTAAAAACCAATAAATATGAGTAGTAATTGTTAGTTGAACGTTGTAGTTATTAGTTGAGTACGATAATTATTAGTTGTAACCTACAAGCTTGAATCTAAGTTTCATATTTCACAAAATTTGTGGCAGATATATCTTGTAATAAATAGCAATAAAGAATATAAGAAATATTAGAAGTATTATGAAAATGTATGTATCATTAATGAAACATTAATTTATAGTACTAGCGAATATATGTGAGTACTCTTTTATGTGAGTATTTTTTTTATAGTTTAATATGATATAAACATATTTACTAATTAATTTTTAGTCTAGAACAATATTATTAAATATTATTTAATATCTTAATAAGATAAATATAAATTATTATAATTTCAAGAACATCAATACAATATAATAAAAAAAATAGTAACATATCATAAAAATACAGCATACTTTATTATAAACAACATTATTAAGTTGTAAATAAAAATAAAAATTTGAAAACTATTGAGAATTATATTGTATTTTTATATTTTTTTATCTTGAGATAATAGGATGAGATGATTTATATAGATTAATAGTATTTATAATTTCTTTTTGTATTTATATGTGAATTTTTTTTATTTAATAAATGATAATATCATTTTATAATTTTTATTCATAATATTATATTATTGTGGGTTTTTATTTATTTTATTCAGTTGTTTTATTTTTTATTGTAATACTCGATATGTATTAATCTTCATATTTTTCCTCAATATATATATCTATGGATATGCAGATATATGGAAGAAATTTATGATGCTTTAGCAGAACATTTCTTCACTATAGAAGCAGTAGTAAATGGCCATTCAAAGTAACATTCTGCTCATGTGGAAAATTGTAGAAATATAGTATTTCTTCTTTCTCTCTCTCTCTCTAAACATCATTGCTGCTCATATTTTAGTTATTTCTTGAAGTTGTATGATCATATATAAATATTTGTATAATTATATATAAATAATTGTATAACTTTATAACACTCTATATAATTAAATATAACTAAATTTGTAAGTATGTATGCATATATGTAAATCAATATTTTTATTTATAACATTATATATTTATGTATACCTATTTGTATCGAATATATCTATATATAACTATGTGTTTAACTATATAAAAATATTTTTAGTTATATATACTATATGTATAATAACATATACTATAAATAATTATATCTTATTATATGTATTACTATAAAAGTTTTATACATAACTATATTTAAATATATAATTTACAACTTATATTTAATAACAATTTGTATATATTAGAATTCATAAATGTATTTTACTATATCTATACCTATACATAATTATAGGTATAGATATATAAAATTATATATATAAATATAAGTTTAACTATATGTGTAACTATATGTATAACCACGTGTAACTATATTTAATATTACATGTATAACAACATACAACATTATGTTAATTATATGTGTATAACTTTATATAAATATTTTTAAAACTAAATAAAACTTTATATAATAAAATATAACTATATTATTAATTATTTATACATATATGTATACATATATGCAAATCTATATACTTGTTTATAACTTTTTATATATTTATGTATAACTAAATATAACTACTCATATGAATATATATATATATATATATATATATATATATATATATATATATATATATATATATATATATAACTATATGGTTTAATGATATATAAATATTTATAACTATATATATTATATGTATAATAACAAATAACTATACATAATTTTATATTATTAATCTATAACCTATATTTAAATATATAAATAAAAACATAATTTAATATACATTTTTATATATTAGTATAAAAATGTATTTTAGTATATCCATACCTATACATAACTATATGTATAAATATATGGAATTATTTGAACAAATATATATACATACATGTATAAATATAAGTTTAACTATACATGTCACTATATGTAGAATCACATATAACTATATTTATAATTACATGTATAATAACATACAATATCATATTTAATTATGTGTATAACTATATATAAATATTAGTAAAACTAAATAAAACTTTATATAATTAAATATAACTATATTTTTAACTATTTATACATATATGTATATATATATGTAAATCTATATATCTGTTTATAACATTGTATATATTTATGTATAACTAAATTTAACTACTCGTATGAATATATGTGTGTGTGTGTGTGTGTGTGTGTGTATATATATAACTAAATGTTTAATGATATATAATTTTTATAACTATATATATTATATGTATACTAACATATAACTATAAATAATTCTATCTTACTATATATATAACTATAAAAACTTTATGCATAACTATATTTAAATATCTAATTAACAATATTTATTTAATATACATTTTTATATATTAGTATGATAAATATATTTTAGTATATCCATACCTATATAGATAGAAAGATAGAAAAAAATATAGTATGATATAATCTATAGATAAAAAGATAGACAAATTTTTATATATCTATCTATATAACTATAAATAATTAACAATATTTAATATACATTTTTATATATCTATCTATATAACTATAAATAATTAACAATATTTAATATACATTTTTATATATCTGTCTATCTATATATAGATATAATCTATATATATCTTTTCTAATTATATCTTGCATCTTTATATCTATTTTTTATCTATCTATCTGTCTATCTATCTATTTGTATGCCTATCTATCTATCTGCCAATTTGTCAATTTGTTTATATGTCTATCTTTCTATCTATCTTCCATTTTCCTTATCCATCTACTTGTTAATCTATCTCTCTAACTATCTATCTGACAATCTCTATATATAATTATTAGACTATCTATTTATTGCATATCTTTCTATATACCTATATGTCTATCTATCTATTTGTTTATCAATCTATTAGTTTATATGTCTATCTATCTATCTATCGGGTTATCTATCTATATATCTTTTTATCTAACTCTATATATCTCTATCCATCTATATATATATATATATATATATATATCTATCTGTCTATCTATCTTTCGATATATATATGTCTATCTTAATATATGACTATATATCTTCTTGTTTATCTGTCTATCAGTATATTTGCCTATCTTTTTAACTATCTATTTTTATATTTGTCCATTTGTTTATATGACTATTTATCTATCTATATGTCTGTTTGTCTGTCTGTCTATTATCTATTTTTACAACTATCTATTAGTATATCTTTCTATTTTACTTAATATCTAACTATCTTTCTTTAAATCTCTATATCTAGCTATATATCTATCTATCTGTATCTCTATCTATTTATAGTCGGTGTCTACCAATCTATTAGTCTATTAGTCTATTAGGTTATCTATCTATCTATCTCACTATTTATTATACTAAATATCTATCTGTATATATGTTTATTTGTCTATATTTCTATCTATCTAGCTATTTTATATGTATCTACATATTTGTGTTTATCTATCTATCTGTCTAATTGACTAACTATCTTTCTATCAATCAATCTACCTATCTATCTAAGTGTGTGTGTGTGTGTATGTATATATATATATGTCTGTCTATCTGTATATCTATCTATATGTATATATATCAATCTTTCTATATGTCTATAAATCTATAAGTGTACCTGTCTATTATATATCTTTCTATTCATATATCTATATATCTAACTATATATTTGTCAATCTGGTTATCTACTTGTTTTTTAACTATCTTTATATCTATCTATATATCTATCTATCTTTTTGTCTATCTATCTATCTATCTATTTATATATATCCTCAAGTCTCTCTATCTATATATCTATTTTAAATTCTATCTATCTTCAATTTGTCTAAATGCTTATATGACTAAATATCAATGTATATTTCTATGTCTATTTGTCTAACTATCTGACTATCATTCTAGCAATCTATCTATTAGTCAATCTATATAGCTTTCTATATATATATATGTCAATCAATCTATCAACTAATCAATCATTTTATCTAACTATCAATCTGTCTGTCTATTAATCTGCCTATCCAATCTATCAACTAACTATTTATCTTTATCTATGTTTAATTTTTATGTCTGTCTGTCTATATTATATATTCATATTATCTATTTT